>CM050322.1:38682991-38707991 GCA_027475135.1 Bactrocera correcta | reverse complement strand
ATCTATATAAGTATACGGGTACGTAAATATGTATCTACTCCTGGGGTGGCTGCACTGCGCCGACGTAGTAAATTCAGCTACCACAGTCAGGGCTGAACCGACGTTGATTCCAAGAACAACAACTTTGATCTGGGATTGGTGTATAATTGAAGAGCTTCCCCTTTTCTGTAATGCTATTCGTACAATCATATCACCCAAACATTCTTGGTGCCTTTTGTTATGGTTGATTGTTGCATTTGACGTTGTTGTTTTTTCATTACCCCTCCTACATATTCGATTTACATTGATATTTTCATTGGAATGCAATTTTGCGGTGCAGTGTAGGAACAAGCATACGGTCGTATTTGCACATTGTTACATTTAACAACAGTATAGTATAAAGACATGGATTTTTGAAATACAAGTATAATACCGAGTAATATATTTAGATACATACATATATATATGCATATATTTATGTATAAAAGAAAGTATTGATATAATTTATAATAATAAAATAATTTGCTAAATTCAAATTTAACACCTAAAACTGCGTTAAAAAAAACAACATAGTTTATTCAGGAACCTATTATTAATTTATAAACAAGTATATATATCATTTAATTATTTTAATAACACAATACTACACAAATAAATATACTGGAATTCATGCATTATCTAAAAAAAAAAACAGGTACTCGCAATGTCAAAAAAAAAAATTAACAAATTAAATTATCTCAATGGACGCACAGGATATGTAAATAACAAAACAACGGTTAATTCAATAAAGCTGCCGAAAAGGCGCTATTTAATACTGTATTCAAATATATTTACAAAGAAAAGAATATAATTTTTGAGAAAATGTATTTACAAACAAAATATTTCATTTTTTTTTTAACATACTGCCTTGTTTTATAATCAGTCAATGTTTTTTAATGCAAACAACTTATTATTCGGAACGAAAATACAACGGAGTATTAGAATGTCCCAAAATTTACTAAAATCAATAGTAAATATTACATCGATTTCTATTCGGAAATGAGGAGAAATACTTATTGTTGTGCTGGTATTGTTTGAAGATATTTGATTTTAAGTTATTTAATACCAAGTAAGGAATGGCTAAGTTCGGGTGGAACCGAAAATTGTATACTCTACCATTTTTAATACACAGACATATTATTATCAGGAAAAAGTTCTCTGCGAAACAAGTATATGTCACAGATTGACCGATACTTTCGATAAAAAGTTTACTATTAGAGCTTTGCGTCACATATTGGGTATTTGGGCGCTCCAATAGTTTTGGTCCGATTTTGTCAAGATATTATCTTATATTTGTCATATCAGTAGAAGCCACGAGGTATGGATTTTAGCCAAAAAATGGGAGGCGCCCATCGTACATCACAAACGCTGTCAACTCCCATAAAGTCCTTTTGTTGTATTCCAAGTGTAAAATTTAATATATATGGCCTAAAAATAGTAGTAGTTGAGGTGTACTAGTTAGGTATGCGGACTACCTTTTCACTGTGCATGGATTTGGTTCCATTTTTCGACCAGTGGGCATATTACTTATTTCTAGATATCCTTAAAAATATAAAAATTTAACATTGTTTTAATAAAGCGAGTGTGGTACCTAAGCGAACGATACTTAAAAATATAATTTCTTAAAAAAATAATTGATCTCGATTTGCAGTAAATCCACCACACATAGTCATGTTGTTTATTTATTGTTCATTTTCAAGAGGTACGCATTTTTGATCCATTTTAACCAATATGTACATATACTGGCATTACTGTCTCGTATAACCTTCGTGAACAGGATGCATTGACAATGTTGATACGGTTACGACAAAATTGCATAAACCGTTGAATACGCTGAGCAGAATCGCTGACACAAAATTATATAATCATACATGCATACATATGTACATATATACATACATACATACATACATATGTATGTATGTATATAAAAATGATACGTCTTTTTTGTATATTCGCGCATTAAACCCGAACCACAACACGGAAAGGCGTGAAAATTTCCACGGGTATTCTTTTAATTCTAGAGAAGGTCCTAACGGGGGCTTTTTTTGCAAAATTACCCTCGATTTCGCAATTTATGTCTATATTTATAACTCAAGAACGGCTGAACCGATTTAGCTGAAAATTGGTGATGAGGTAGATTGGGATGAACATAGGCTACTTTCTAACGTTTTCTGTTAAAAGTCATAACAATTCATAAATAAAAATATATACATATATGTATGTATTTGATCATCATTTAAGAATCATTTGAAAATTTTTTACTTCAAAAACACAAAATAAAATCACACACCTACTTGAAGGGCACAGTGCTTTTTGTTTACATACACATACATACATATGTATGTATATTTAGGATTGAAAACACGTTGTTTAAACCTAATCTTTATTAAGAGCAATGAATTATAAAATCAAATTTATGTTGCGATCCTCACGTGCGAAGCGATTGGCAGCTGCTATCCAAAAAAGAGCGAATATAGAGGCAAACGTAAGGACGAATGAATGACAATGCGCGAATACAAAAATAGCGTAATGTCAAAAACAAGTGTAATAGAGTGATTAGTGTTGTAAAGCGATCATAATAATAAAATTATAAGTTATTGTAATTAGAATGTAAAAGATCGAAATTATGAAAATATAATTTAAGAATCTCGTTATGTTGGTACGCCACATTACTCCCCTCTTAGAAGCCGGGCAAGGTAGCCACAAAGGCGGGCTTGAGCCTATCGATTGTGGTTTTGATATGCTTGCCTCCTATTTCAATGATGTAGTACTTTGGTGTCCTATGTAAAATTTTATAGGGGCCCTTATACGGCGGTGAGAGCGATGGTCGAATGGAGTCATCTCTAATGAAGACTTGCTCGCATGATTCCAATGACGGATGAACGAACACTTTGTGTGTTGAGTGCCACGAAGTGTCTGCTGGTTTTAAGTCCTGCATGACTCGCCGAAGTTCGGTAACCATCTCGTGTTCGTTATTTGCTGGTTTACTATTCACCCAAAATTCCGAAGGTAATCTAAGTGTTGTTCCATAAACGAGTTCGGCGGGGCTAGCCATTAGGTCGTCCTTAAAAACTGATCGTAGTCCCAGCAAGATAAATGGCAAATATGCCGTCCACCGTTCGTGTTTGTGGCAGAGAATGGCTGATTTTAGAGTACGGTGCCACTTCTCAATCATACCGTTTGCTTGAGGATGGTATGGCGTCGTGCGAAGGTGGTTAATCCCGAGGAATTTCAGAAGTTCTCGAAACAGAGCGCTTTCAAATTGTCTGCCCAAGTCGGACGTTATATTTGTGGGGATACCAAATCGGGAAATCCATGCATTCACTAAGGCTTTTGCTACTGTCGGCGCTGTAATATCCGGCATAGGAATGGCATCGGACCATCTGGTAAACCTATCGATTATCGTTAGGCAATAACGGCTGCCATCGGATAAAGGGAAAGGCCCAACGATATCAATGTGGAGATGCGAAAAGCGCTGTGTTGGCATTGTAATTCGCTGAAACGTTGCTCTGTTGTGACGGACAACCTTTGACCTTTGGCACTGGATGCAATGTCGTGCGAATTCTCTGCTGTCACGTTGGATGGATGGCCATACGAAGCGCTCAGACATAAGGCGTGCAGTAGTTCTTGTTCCTGGATGAGCTAAATCGTGAATAGCATGCAAAGCGTTTGATCTGAACTTCTACGTGATGAATGGACGCACCCTGCTGGTTGAAGAATCGCAATAAATTCTTCGCGAACTGGAAGGAACAGCAAATTTCGTTAGTTTAAGTGAATGAGGCTTATCACCTGACAACAGAGATAGGAGCTCTGTATCTGTGGTTTGGTCCTCAGCTAGTTGATCGTAATCCATGGGGGTGAAGTTTATTGAATTAATACGTGACATCAAATCAGCAGGCGCGTTCTTTTTACCATCAACGTGACGAATATCTGTTGTAATCTGGGAAATGAAATCAAGTTGTCTCACTTGCCGGTCCGATGCTTTATCAAGGCGTTGTTGAAATGCGTAAACTAAAGGTTTGTGATCGGTGTAGATATGACACTGCCTACCTAAGACCATGTAGCGAAAATGGCGAAGGGACAGGTACAATGCTGTCAGCTCGCGGTCGTACGTGCTGTATCGCACCTCTGCCTTTGTAAATTTTCGGGAAAAGAAGCCAAGCGGTTGGAGGTGGCCATTACTGCTCCCGCGGCGAAATTTGACGCGTCCACCCATAGCGATAACTCCGCATTGGGAACGGGGTGTGCGAGCATAACACAATTAACCAGTTGCATCTTGCAGGACTCAAAATAGCGCGTAGCTTCGTCGGACCACGTTAAAGGAGTGGAATCATTACGCGGGTTTGCTCCTATCATGTCAAAAAAGGGCCCTTGAGTTTCCATTGCGTGTGGCAGAAATCTACGATAAAAGTTCAACATTGCAAGAAACCGCTTTAGCTCTTTTGCTATTTTTGGTCGTTCAAAGTTCCGAATAGCCTCTACGCGATTCTCTAATGGTCGAATACCATCCTTGGTGATGGAATGCCCCAAAAATTCGAGTTTCGTATCACCAAATTCCGATTTCGCTGCGTTAATTGTGAGGTTGTGCTCTCGTAATCTTTTAAACACCTGTCGCAGATGTTTTCGATGTTCCTCATTCGACTTTGAAGCTACACATACGTCGTCTAAGTATGTAAAAACAAAGTCAAGGCCACGAAATACTTCATTTATTATGCGTTGGGATGTTTGGGCAGCATTTCGAAGGCCGAAAGTCATCTTAGTGAACTCATAGAGTCCGAATGGCGTAGTTATAGCAGTTTTGCACACGTCGTCGGGGTGTACAGGCACCTGATGAAATGCCTTCTGTAGGTCAATTTTTGAAAAAATTGTATTGCCTGCTAACACATTTGCGAAATCCTGCAGAAACGGTAAGGGGTAACGGTCCGGTATTGTCTGTGCATTAAGGGCTCGGTAATCCCCGCATGGCCTCCATGTACCATCGGCTTTTCGCACCATGTGCAGTGGACTGGACCAGTTACTGCTGGATGGACGGCAAATGCCCAACTTTAGAAGATAGTCGAATTCGGCTCGAGCTGCAGTTAATTTCTCTGGCGAGAGTCGTCGTGGCCGCGAAAAAACGGGCTGGTCATTCGTTAAAATCCGATGAGCTACAGCGGAGTTGGTTGACGTGCCCATTGGAGGTGGTCTGGTGATCTCTACAAATTCGTGAAGAATATCGGCGAAATTTGTGTCTGCGTTGATCGTCTTAACACTTACCCCAAGTGTTCTATAAATTGTGCAAACTGATTTTAAATCGGTCTTGCTATCACATAAACATCTCTGCTTGAGATCTACCAAAATACCGAAGTTACTCAAAAAATCTGCGCCGATAATGGCATGAGAGACGTCGGCGATCAGAAAATTCCAAACGAATTCGCGACGTAATTTTAAATTTAATTTTAATAGAACTTCACCGTATACTTTAATAGGTGAGCCGTTCGCGGCAAACAATTTCAATCCGGTGGTGTTGACTCTAGCTGTCTTCGTATTTGACGGTATTACGGACACATCAGCGCCAGTAGGTTGTTGGCGACCTCAAGTTGCTTGCCAGTACCTGAAATCGTTGCAGCTGAGCAACATTATTGTGACGATGGCTTTTTGACAAAACTGCAGGGCTCACGGCACTTCGTAGCTTTGCCAGCAAATTTTCGATGGTACCAACAAAAGTTCTCCGAAGTATCACGTTGTGCGCTATGTCGTACTCTTTTAGTTCGTGAAGGTGACCTTGAACGAATACGGTCATTCTTAAAGTTAAGGTGCCTTTTCATACAGCGCGTTAATTCTGCGATTTCGGTTTTCAGGATAGAAATGTCGTTATTTGCAGATACAATGTCTACATGACCGTTTTGCCAACCGATGGATTCCACGATGGAGTCGGCAATTTGTGCTTTTTCGTCGAGCGGCACTTTCGCTGCGATTACCGCTGCTTGTGCGTACGGTGGGAGACGCGTTACCCACAACTCGTTCAACAAACTGTCATTGAGGGTGGTGCCGGCAACACGCTTCATCTCGCTAAACAGCTTGCTGGGTTTTCGGTCACCCAGGGGCATGTCTTTTAAAACTTTTTGCAAGCGTCGTTGCTGACTATCGGTGAAATGATCAGTCAGCTTTTGTTTAATGTATTTGAATTTTTCAATGGAAGGCGCTGCTTCTATGATTGGCTTTAGCTCCAGAAGTTTATTTGGCGGAAGGCTCGCCAACACTATGTGAAATTTTCTAGTGTCGGAATATACGAGCGACGCCTGAAACCAAAATTCTAAAGCGTAGAAATAGGCCTCGATACTGTCTTCATTCATTTGAGGAAGCGGAATTCGAGGTACAGTGCTGTAATTCCCAGTAAGCGTAGCTTCCCCACCGCTGTTGCCAACTGCCATGCTGTCGTCCAGAGACATGATGTGGGAAATTTTCGAATTAAACAGATTCAAAAGCGAGGTTATACACGAGATGTTGCTTCAAAGATGAATAGAAATACGAGTGAGAGTGTTCCTGCCACGTGCAGGCTCTTGCAATCGGATCAGCCGATGTAATTAACGGGATGCGGCAACCTCTAACGAGCACCCCAAAAAAATGTGCTTATGTGACTTTTCTCAATGCGCGCCGGCGAAGGCCTTTGCAAACGAGCGGCTTCGTGCGAAGCGATTGGCAGCTGCTATCCAAAAAAGAGCGAATATAGAGGCAAACGTAAGGACGAATGAATGACAATGCGCGAATACAAAAATAGCGTAATGTCAAAAACAAGTGTAATAGAGTGATTAGTGTTGTAAAGCGATCATAATAATAAAATTATAAGTTATTGTAATTAGAATGTAAAAGATCGAAATTATGAAAATATAATTTAAGAATCTCGTTATGTTGGTACGCCACATATATATGAGTTATAGTGATACGAGTAACTGTAACTGAATAAGAAAAGGTTGAATCATAATTTGAGATGAGTGTGACAAATATTCCTGAAGCATTGCACAGAACAATGCAAAATTTAAAAGGAACGATCAAGTCTGTGTTTTCTTAAGTGTAGTACTAGGGTATTATTATATGTGTAACGACATACGATGCATATGCAGAGACTGTGAAGATGTTACATCATACATATATAGGTATGTACTAATCCTTAAGTGATTTATGATGCCAATAAAAAATGTAGATTGCCAATTTAACTATTCCATTATAGTTATAACGATAAATGATATCCTTGACAACAAAGAGCGAGCGGAGGCACGATTTTATACTAGTATCTTATATTTCGCAAAACTGGTTCATAAAACAAGGTCTAATTTCAGCCTATGAAAAACCAAATAAACTTTTTACCCTAAAGAAGTGTTGTTTAGTTATCATTTAACTTTATATACTTGTAAAATATGTTGGTTTATACGATTGAAATTTCGAAAATGTTTTATTTCCGTAAAAATTATAGCGCTTTATAATGTTCCTTTAGGTATATACTAACGAAAATACCTTTTAGTTGAAAATGACAGCTACAAAAATATTAACTGCCATAAAATGATTTCAGTTCCATTTACACCAAATCAAAACTCGGCTGAGGCAAAGAGTATTTTTTTCGAACTGGCAATATTTAGAAAAGAAATCAGTCATGTTATTGAAATTCATATATTAACTACTTACGAGCTTGAGTGCTTGTGCAGTGAAAGTAACGGTTGTACATCCTATCACAAATATATACCTAAGTTATAAAGTATTTTGCAAATATAAAAGTATACGAATGCACACAAATATTTATATTCGGATTATAATATGTGTTGCATATATAAAAAACTAGGATATTATCCTATTTTATTACCATAATCCACCGCAATTCATAACAACGCGTGGTTAACAATGAATTAATGTATGAATTGAAAATAGTTCGTGTATAACCGAACATATCATACTCTTCCAACTTGCCAGAATTAAAGTCCGAGAAGTGCCTTCAGGTGCATGAGACTTGTTAGTTATACTAGGGCGATTTTTTAAAGCTTGATAACACCGTTATAAGAAAAACAAATGGCATAAATTTATAAAAATCCTTCATAGGTTCTTCATTTCAAACCTTAGATTGGATAAAGACATCGCAACTTTTTGGAAAGGGGAAATTTCAATTTGAAGTTGACTGGTTGGGTGCTTTAGGTGGTCCATTTTCGGAAAGTCCAATTTTATATCAATTTTCGAGGGAAATTTGTGCCGGAAAAAAGCATAAAAATTTCTTCGAAAATGTTGTTTTTAAAAATTCTGGGAAAGTTTTTCTTGGATTTATTTTCTGTTAAAAATTTATTAATTGGACTAAAACCCCATAAAAAATATCAAAAGGTTGTTTTTAAATCCATAAATCTTTGGTTTTGGGCCCAAAATTAAAGTCCAAAAATTTAATTGGAATGAATTGTTGCGAAGTTTTCCCTCAAAAGCCCAAAAATTTGCGAGCTGTAACGGAAATGTTTAAAAACGCCCTCTTTTGACTCTCCACATGTCAACCAAGTTAGGGTTTTTCCCCTTTTTAGGAACTTGAACAGTTTGGGTTAGGGATCAAAATTGATAGCGAAATCAATTCATTCTTAACGTTGTATCCAAAAAGAAATTTTAATTGAAATTTAAAACTGTTCCAATGGAAAATTAGGCAGGGTACAAACCACACCAATTTTGCATTTTTTGGAATGTGAGGGTTAGTTTCCTTTTAAACCGGCGGTCTGGTTTGCTCTTCACCCTAAAATGGGGGGGCAATTTTGCTTATTTACGTAGCCATTCAACCAGAAATGAGCCTCATCGCTGAACAAAATTTGTGCGAAAAACACATTTCGAACCGAACACTGATTTTGGTAATAAAATTCAATGATTTGCAAGCGTTGCTCGTTAGTAAGTCTATTCATGATGAAATGTCAAAGCATACTGAGCATCTTTCTCTTTGACACCATGTCTGAAATCCCACGTAATCTGTCAAATACTAATGCATGAAAATCCTAACCTCAAAAAAATCACCCGTTATGTGGTCTAGGGCGAGCTTTCACCCTATTATAATCATTCTAAGCACCGTTATAAGAAAAGATCACATATTGGTCGATATATGCGTTATAAAAAGTCAACTATAAGCACTAGGTCCACATATTCAGAACCTAGTAGCAGGGATAAAGAGATCCGCAACTCTCCTGTCACTGGAAATGTGAGAAACTCTCACCTACTGAACTTTGACAGTTGACTGGATTGGGTAAGCTTTGACGTTTTGCATTTGGAATGACTGGAACGGCCAGATTGAAGTTATATCAATATATGTGAACAGAGGAATTTGTTGCCGCCGTTCAAAATCGCTAATAAAAATTTAAAACAATGAAAATCAAAGAAAATGCGAATTTTAAATATATTTCATGAAACGTTTTGCTTAGTAGAATTATATTCCAATTACAAGTGATTAAAAACATTTATTAATTGAGAACTAACAGGCTTAATTCACCTTATTAAGTACCGAAATATCAAAAGTCAGTTGTTTTAATATACCATAAAATCATAAAAAAGGATTAAAGTAGTTTCGCCATATATTAAAAGTCCAATATATAATAATTGGCAATCGTAATAAATGTTGGGTGTTTTAATTTAAAAGCCCAAAAATTCTTATTTTGTTCGATCTAGCCATAACGGAAAATGTTATAAAAGACGCTAATTTTGAGGCTCTCTCACACTGGAATAAGTTAGGTATCCCATTATCCCTGCTAGAAGCTTGAACAGTTTCGGTTCAGTGCGTGCAAAATTGTATCCTGATATATTAATTCTTTCTTAATTTGTATACCGGAAAGAGAAAGTTTCAATTGAAATCTAAGACTGTTTTATATGGAAAGTAGGCATGGGTGCAATCTGCTTTCGCCAATTTTCGCATTGTTGCATTGGAATGTGAGAGGAATATTATTTACCAAATTTGAAATCGGTCGGGCGGGTCTCGAGATATATGTTTTCACTTAAAAGTGGGCGGTGCCACGGCCATAATCCGTTTTTGACTTTGACTCCATTAAAGCCTTCTCACAAAATCTGGAGGTAAAATTTAATGTCTCTGGCGTATTTAATGGTAGTTATTGATTTATCGCGCATTAAGTAGTTCTTAGCATTATCGTTATGTGGAGAGTAAGCAGGGCTATCATCCGATTTCATCCATTTCCACACTGTCGGTAGGATTTTATATAATATTTGCGCTAAGCTTATTAAAGGGCGGGGTCACTCACACTTTTCAACATTTTTTGTATCCTTTGCTACTGCGATCCTCTGTGTCAAATTATAATTTTAAGGCTTAATTTAATGCATAGTTATGGCAATTTATAGGTTTTCGATTAATGTGGTTTTGTGAGCGTGGCTGTTTTAATTTTTACATACAACTGTTAGGAGAACAACACTATATTGTAACATGTTGCAAAAGTATAAAAATGTAAATAATCTTATATATGAAGATCTTTACGGTCTTCTCGTCTTTTGATTACATTTTAGCTTTTTGGATAAAATGTAGTTGTTTTTTTTTTTTGTCTTCGCATTTGTTCAGTGAATACGAACAAATACGTGGCCGTTAAATTCAAATTTCAAAGGCTTTTGATAGCAAGTCGATGTAGCGTTCCTGTAACCGATAAAATCCGACGACACCAATACACTTAAGGAGTTGATGAAATCATTAGTCCATCCAAGCTACATTTATACTATACGCAAACATATATATTCCTATGTATGTTTGTTATTAAGCCCGCAAATCTGTATAATTATAATTATACCTTTGAGATAATGTAACAAGCGTACAAGCTGATTGTATTCGTTGTCTTCTAATATTTCGTAAGGAACTAATGTTGTTTTTAACATAAATCAAAGGATGAAGTATATAAGGAACAAAAGAATTTTTTATCGGTTTCTGTTAACAAAATAAAATAGGGTAGAAACATAACTCTTAAATGTTGGTTTTTAATTTTTTTAATTTTCTTGTTAACATACATATTCAGTTTATATTTTATCGTGCAGCCTATATTTTTTTAAAACTGGTTCTTCCAACGGAGTGGAGGTGTTTTCTTCCTCTGCTTCCCCCGGCGGGTACTGCGTCGAATACTTTCAGAGCTGGTGTGTAGCTAGTGTAGCTGCTGTCTTTTAATTCACTGAACTATATAAATGTCGTCGTATATCTCATACAGCTCATCCTTCCATCGATTGCGATATTCGCCGTAGCTAACGCGCAAAGGACTATAAATCTTTCGCAGAACCTTTCTTTTAAAAACTCGCAGGACGGGAATAATGAGTGACTTATAGAGTTTAGTTTTTGTTCGTCGAGAGAGGATTTTACTTCTCAATTGCCTACTTAGTTCGAAGTAGCACCTGTTGGCAAGAGATATTCTGCGTTGGATTTCGGGGCTACTATAGCCTAATGTTGAACATCATTAGTGATATTACCAATAATCTTTCGTTAATTCTCAACAAGCTGAAAGAGCAAAATAAATTCCAATGACAGTTGAATGTAGTTTCGGAAAAATTACCGCGATATATTAGGTTGTGAAAAAAGTCTTGCGGTATTTTTATTGAATCAATTCGTGCGGCACCCATACATCGAGCTTCTTAGTGACTCCAAGATTCTTCAAATGGTTTATAACGGTTTGATGACTATTATGCCGGTCTCTTTGGACCAATTCAGCGATTTTATCGCAATTTTCGACGACAGGCTTTCCGGAGCGTGGCGCATCTTCGACCACCTCTACACCAGAACGAAAACGTTGAAACCATCGTTGTGCGGTGGAAATGGAGACTGTATCGGGTCCATAAAATGCAAAAATTTTATTGGCGGCTTGAGATGCATTTTTGCCTTTGTTTTCTCTTTATTTTGCTCCATGTTTTCGACGCTATAACTCACGAACGACTTAAAAGAAACGACAATCAATCAAACATGACCCGATACGACAAATAAAACTCGAACTACGCGCTTTCAGCGCCAACTAGCGAAAATACCGCAAGACTTATTCCACGATACTTTACTGCAGCTGGAAGAATCGCAATACGTAGGTGAAATCCAACCAGAAATAAAGAAGTGGGAAATATCTTTAAAAGTAGATTTAAACCAAAAAGGCTCCCGGCTTCGACTTGGTGACTGCTAATGTATTATCTTAAAAAATCCAACGCGAAAAGCAATAGCAAAGCATACGATGATAATAAACACTTGCTTAAATCTCAGTTACGTACCACTGTCATGGAAGGTATCCAATCTAGTACAAAAACCTGGAAAAAGCGCACTGAAGCCTCGTCATATTGTCGAATCTCACTATTGCCTATTTTGTCCAAACTACTTGAAGCTGTAATCATAAGAAGACTTCGAAACATAATTGAAGAAAAGGGACCAATTCGTCAATTCGGATTTAGATCTCAACATTCCACAATCGATCAAGTTCATCGAATAACGAGCATAATCGAAAATGCGATGGAAAAAAAGCTCAATCGCTGTTTTCCTTGACGTATCTAAGGCATTCGATAGAGTGTGGCACCATGACTTACTTCATAAATTAAGAGTTCACTATTACCTGAGCAGCCGCTACTTCACAATCAACCAGGGACAATCATACATCACATTGCAGCCAATAAAAACAGGTGTACCCCAAGGAAGTGTCCTGTGACCACTCTTATCCATTTTGTTTATTAGCGACATGCCTATGCCGCCAAACTTCGCAATTGCCACATTTGCCAGATGATACCTACATGATTGCGACCGGTAAAAATGAAGTTGTCGTCTCACAGAATGAAATCTTCACTAAATCAAATTGTAGAATGGACACAGAAATGGTACATTACTTTAAATGAGTTGAAGTTTATCTTCATTCGCTGCACCGTTATTCGCTGCGGTGCAATGATTCCAAAACAAAGTTCTACGAAAAATTGGTTACAAAATTATGAAAACAAGCCCGAGAACTAGGAGAGACTAGAAATAGTAAGGAACAAATTGAAAAGAACAACGTTTTATCGTCTATGAAAAATCTAAGAAAATAACAAATATAACAAAACAAATATAACAAATATAATATTTAGTTTAAAAGAGAAAAATGCTTATTATTACAGTTTTTATTTTTTCACTTCATAAATTGAGAAAAATATTGCTTGTTAGTTTACATTTTTCACCATCACTTAATTACGTATGATTGAATTTGATGCGTCGATCTTAACGCAAATGATGTCAACTTTCAAATCGACGAAGAGGTGATGTGTATCGATTCTCTTTTCACGGGTATTTTCCAAGATTTGGCATTTTCCAAGATTTGGCGATGGTGAATATTTGGTCAGTTGTTGATTTGCCAGGTCTGAAGCCACACTGATAAGGTTCAATTAGTTTAATCTTTCAAACGCTGGAATAAACCTTATACGCGATGTTGAGGAGGCTTATCCCACGGTAGTTGGCGCAAATTGTGGGTTCTCCCTTTCTGTGGATTGGGCAGAGCACACTTGAATTCCAATCGTTGGGCATGCTTTCATCCGACCATATTTTACAAATAAGCTGATGCACGCTCCTTATCAGTTCTTCGTCAGCATGTTTGAATAGCTCCATCGGCCCCGCCACTTTGTTGTTCTTCAGACGGGTAATTGCTATTCGAACTTCTTCATAGTCGGGCAATGGCTCTATACTTTCACTGCCATTCAGCAGGCTGGAGAAGGGTTCCCTCTATAATTTAGTATGCTCTGGGTATCGGTCACTAGATCACCCTTAGGTTTTCTACAAGAGTATGCTCCTAACTAACCTTCTGTTAGCCGCCGCATTTTTTCATAAAATTTTCGTGCATAACCCGTGTCCGTCAGCTTGTGAATCCTTTCATACTCACGCACTTCAGCCATTTTGTCTGCAAATGCGTATCGCTTCCCTCTTCAACTCTCGGTATCTATCCCATCTAGCAAGTGCTACCGTCGATTGTAACGTTACGAGGTAGGCAGTCTGTTTTCTATCCGCTGCAATACGGCACTCCTCGTCGTACCAGCTGTTGTTTTGCATTTTCCGAAAAATGCAAATGACTCGAAGAGCCTTATAGTTTCACTCAAGAAGGGTTCGCTTTTGCTTCGTTGACGTTTTCGCTGACAATTTAAAAATGGATCAGATGTGAGAAGAAGCCTGTTTAAAACATCTTGGTTGACTGAACCTGTGAAAGTTTTCTTGCAAAGTCTTGTCGATATAGACGATAATGCTTGTTTCGAGCCTCCGCTGTTTCTTCTGATAGCTGACCGATAGGTAGGATAGCGTATTTTATGATTGTTGGGCCGTGTGCAAGTATTTTATGAAAATTATTTGAAGTTTCATATTGCTTTTAGAATGACCAAGTTTGATTATGAAATCTTTTTTTATTCCTGTAATTTCAGCAGCTAAATCTGGATCGCTGAAGAATCTTCGAGATGTGGAGAATTGACCAACCAAATTTTAATGACTTGGGATCTTTCTCATTATTACTTTCAAAGTTATTGAAGCTTTTTGACGTTTTCCCACATATGTAACATCTCATGGTAGAAGTGGTATTGGTAGCCGCATTGCAAACCTTTGTGTCAACCATTGTTGGAAACAATCTATGTTGCACGAAAATATCTCGTATTGGATTGGGTATTTTGGTCACCAGCAATCGTTTTGCCTGATTCTCTACGTATAATATCTCTTCATTTGTGACATTGACAGTTTCATGCAGAAATCCAATTCGAATGTCGGCACAAACGAATAGATGAAGGTGTAGGATTTTGCCACAGAACTTTTTTGGTGTCACCTAAATGTGACTGCAACCTCAAGGAAACCAATGAACTTTGAAATATGTTGGAGTCGTCATCGTCAGGAGTGCTAAAGAGCGAGTATTTTTGTAGATATACAACTTGATGTGAACCATCGCAACCCCATTTTGAAATAAGTTCAAGATTCACTGATTCGGCTACCGTGCAGTTTTGAAGAACGTCCTCAGTATAAAGACATAGCCTTATAGTAGAGTGGTCAAGTAAATCTTAGAGCACAACTTCAGCACATCTCTCTGTAACTCGTATTGAATCTTGTTTTGGATAACAGCTTTTCTTTGCTTATCTAATAGGCGTATAACAAGGAAAAATACCCTTGTTTGATTCGTGTAATAACTCCCACTGTTTTCTTGTAAAATTGCCTTCAACAAAGTTTTGTAAGACTTCAGCAAGTGTGACTTTTTTATTTCTGGCTTCTGTTTTTTTACAGGGGGGGGGAAATACCGGGAAAATGTTTAAGCTGATATGTTAAGTAGAAACCCTGTAGTTTACTAAGAAAAAAAATCATAGCTCGACCTCGCCCAACACTATAACAAAAACACTAATTTTTAAAAAAATTATTAAAAAAAATTAGTTTTTTTTAAGGATTCCTTGTTTTCGCGAAATACATATCATGTTGTCCTGAATCTATAAAAAATATTTCCAAGAATTCCGTTCACGCATTTAAAAAACACTAGCAATCTCGAGAACAATGGAGAGTTTCGCGAACAAGCATGTGCGTTCTGAACGAAGTCTAGGTTTCGACTTCTTGTGTGACAATATAGCGGCCTGAAGGTCATTCATTTAATCGGTTCATTGTAGACCGGGTAAATGTTTGAGGGTAAATGCTCCTATGTGCGCTGGTGGGAGAAAAATAAAGACCTTATTCGAGCTGATAATTATTCATTATAATTTTATTTTGATATTTGTAAGTCTTATATACTATTTTAGAAATCTTACGTAACTAATTAAATGTGAATGGACTGCAGACCACATTAGATTGTTTTTAACTATACAATGCAATATATGTATGTGTGTGCGTGTTATCGTATTGTTTATGCTGTATGTTTTGGTATTAATTTAATTGCATTGCCTAAATGTACTATATAGTATATCTTATCAATAGGTTACCGTATGTATACATCTTAACCTAAGTAAATATATTTGTATTGTCGTAAATTTAAGTGCATGCGCATTGCATATAAATGCCGTGCCTCTTATATGTACATATGTTGCATATAAATGCATATGTTTTTATGTGTTTATTTATTCAATATATTTGAAAATAGATATTTAATATTAGTGGACTGTATATGTGTTTATAATAAGTATTAAATGGTACCCCTTGGCACCAACGCACATGTTCATTTTTGAACACAGAAGAACGGACAGGCAGACATACGGATTTAAACTAGTCTCATCTCGTTTAAAACTAAACAAAACTACTATCCTCTGTAGCAACCTGTTGCAAGAGTATAACAGCCGAATTAATATAAAAAATTAAAAAAAAAAAAAAAAAAACATTTGTAATAATTCATAAATATTTTTTAAATAAAATAAACATTATTCATCATAAAGAAGAACGGATAATAAAATTATACAGTTCTTTGAATTTTAATATAGATTCTTACCCGAAAGTTATTAAGGGAATGAAATTTATTCAAAAATTATGTTAAATGAATTTTCAAACATACATAAAAAGCGTTCGTTTTATATCTTTTATATACACATATTTTATTGTTGTATTGTTAATTTTTCTTTACTGCACTAATCTTAATTAATTAAAATTAATTTCTGCATTTCCTGTAAATAATACCCAATTAGTATATAGTGCGCTGGCGAAAATTCGAACTGATGAAAACCATGCGTGCTCGAGTCTTTGAATATTAATATTTTGACTTATTTATTCGTTTAACAGTTTTATACTCAGACTTTAATTCATCTTCATTTGGATGCGAAGATGGTTTGTCAAGAAGAGGTAAAGTCTTTTGATACAATCCGATTTCTTTCAAACAGGGTTGGGCATAGTGCACTAAAAAATAAATGCAATAAGGTTTCACCAGCACTACTTCTTCAGTGGTAGTTAAACAGCAAAATTCACTATCACTGAAAATTTAGTGATAGTGAAAAAAAAATGCACTACCACTAAACCTTTAGTGATAGTGAAAAAAAAAATGCACTACCACTAAACCTTTAGTGATAGTGAAAAAAAATGCACTACCACTAAACCTTTAGTGATAGTGAAAAACAAATTGCACTACCACTATACCTTTAGTGATAGTGAAAAACAAATTGCACTACCACTAAACCTTTAGTGATAGTGAAAAACAAATTGCACTACCACTAAATATTTAATGATAGTGAAAACCTTTAGTGATAGTGAAAACCCTTAGTGATAATAAACATTTTTCAGTAACTTAACACTGTTTCTTGAAGAATAAAAATAAGATTATGTATGTATATGTATAAGCTGAAGCAGTATGAGGCAATGTATTCAAAATAAACCATATATTTGAATAGAGACTTCTAATTATGCCGCACCAAAATTAGGAAAACATAATTCATGTTTTATTTGCTTTTTTTAATACCAACATTTCAAAATTACGGTCGGTGAGATTTTGCCTTGTCGATCGATTGACAATTCCAGCAAAGGAAAAAAGTCTTTCCACTGGCGCAGAGGAAGGAAGAGGTGTGTTGTATTTAAAAGCGGTGCAAAGCATCAATGCTTCTATCAGCGTCATTCAAGTACAAAGTTACTTCGGTTGCTACAGCTCCGCCTTGTGCTCCCCAGTGTACATTTGAACATTCATACAAACATATGTATCGCTTTACTACTGAGCTGCAGTGCAATTTTGATACTGCCAAATCAAGTAGTCTGCACTTGACACCAAGAAATCATGTTTTATTTCGTTGGATTGGCTTAATGACAACGTTTAATTATACCACCTATATACCACGAAACATTTTTATCAACAAACTAGTTGATAATTAATATCGGCCATAAAATATAAATTCAAATGTATTTAGTTAAAGCTCATATTTCACTAAAGGTTTAGTGATAGTGCATTTTTTTCACTATCACTAAATATTTAGTGGTAGTGCAATTTGTTTTTCACTATCACTAAAGGTTTAGTGGTAGTGCAATTTGTTTTTCACTATCACTAAAGGTTTAGTAGTAGTGCAATTTGTTTTTCACTATCACTAAAGGTTTAGTGGTAGTGCAAATTGTTTTTCACTATCACTAAAGGTTTAGTGGTAGTGCAATTTGTTTTTCACTATCACTAAATATTTAGTGGTAGTGCAATTTAGTGGTAGTGCAAAAATGCCCAACCCTGCTTTCAAATATGATTTCACTTAGTTAAAGAATATAATTGCTAGTGGATATTTAGTTTGTAGTATAGTGTAGTTGCCTATGGTACAAAGGAGAATTGAAACCGATTTTTGAACAGAGTTGATGTCATTAAGGCTGGCTTTGTACTTTTTTTACTCCACTGGGCATCTTATGTTTTCCAGTAGTAAGGCGTTTCCACCGCGTTTTTTAAATTTTTAAACTTTCCATCGCTGTAAAAAACCTGTACTTGCTTAACTTAGCATAAAACTCCTTAGCTTTTTTTTATATCAATCCGTTGATCGGCAAATTCTTGCTGCGTAGTAATAATCAATTTGTAAAGTGCCTTTTCCATGTTTGGCAGTTCTGTTTTCTAGGGTCAGATAGCGTATTGTTAACACATTCGTTTTTCTTTTTTACAATTCCACACATTGTCATAGCAATATGTAATTTTTGGGATACATCTTTAACACTTTCACCGTTTTTTTGAGCCATCATATTTTGTTCGAGTTTTAAAGTAGCCAATGGAGAAGAAAAAATGTTCAATTTTCCGAACGAACGAGTTATCGTGTTCGAGTTTCGCGATTGCACTGTAGTTTAATATTCATATAATGCTCGTACACATGCATATTGTAAATTCTACGATGATCAATTGCTACAAATTGCTAAACATAGGATTTATAGTTATTTTTTATTCTCAGTATATCATATAAGTCTATAAGCTTGCCTAGTTATATGAAAAACATTTTTAATAACTAATTGCGTGGGGAAATATCCGGCTTACGAAACTTCGTTTTACGTGAACTCGGACATACGGGGTTTATCATTCTGATTGCCGTCCGCGTCGGCTCTATCTCTTAGCGCCCTCTCAGCGTTTACTTTGCGACAGGTTTGAACGTGTTCCATCTGTCTTATTATGTTATCTAAAAGAATGAAAAATGAGTCATTTGAGCCTAACAAGAAGAGAAAAACACTGTCTTTGGAATGCAAGTTGAATATAAGCAATATTCAATCTTTCAAATGCTGGAAGAATTATTTGACAATCTTAATAAAAACATCCGTAAAGACCTTGGTATTCCTATGGTAAAGAAAGAAGTAGAAGATAGCAGAATTTAATATATACCTAAACCAAACTTCAATATTCCTGCGATCAAAAACGCCTTAAAAGAAGAAATATGACTAAAGAGCAAGGTATCACCAAAACAGGTCAATCATTTGCTAAGCTTATCTAATTTTTAAATAGATTTAAGGTTTTATAACTTATTAACAAACAAAAAGCAGATCCAATAAGTAAAGAAATATTGCAAAGAAAAAAGTTCTTGCATGCTGACTTATAAGTTCATACATATCTACAGTAATATTATAAAGATGAAAGATTTGTACCTATTTTTGTATGTTTGTCTGTTTGTAATGAATAGGCTCAAAAAGTACTGGGCCGATTTAAAAAATTCTTTCACCAATAGAATGCTACATTCTTCCCATTTGACCTAGGCTACATTTCATTTTAAAAAAATTAGGGATCCTTGGTAAAATATGAACAATGTAACCGAAGGCGTAGAAAAATGAGTCTTAAAATGTCTTTCGTCGAATGCGCTGCCGAAACTATTAGCGATAGAACAAAATAATGTACAACAGTATTGATGAACATCATAATGTCTACAAAAAACTTCCCGGTGGCATATGTCCAACTATTGTAGTTATGTCACTACAACAACTTTTTCATTTTAAACATTAATGAAAATGCTAACCAAATTCAAACCTGCTATTTATGTGTTCATATTAATCCTTTGTTTTAGCTGGAGACTTTCATCAAACATTACCAGTTATAACAAAACGTACTCGAGCTGACGTTATTCGAGCTTGCCTTAAATCATCAACTTTATAGCAATCGATTGAAACTCTTAATCTGCGCACAGAGGCACATTTAAGTGACAATGACGATAATAATTTCTCACAAAAACTTCTAAAACTTGGAGACGGAAAATTACCGTCTCCGGTTGCAAACAGTCCCCAGGTATTGTTGGATAAGGAATTGGGTCTAATCGTTCAGAGTCTAGAAATTTTTATGGACACAATATATCCGGACATGAAAAATCTTACGGAGAGAAATTTCAATTGACTCTGTTCGAGAGCGAAATGAATCGGTTAATGAGATTAACAAAATTATTATGGAAAAAGTACCCGGTGAATTTAAATCTTACAAATCTATTAACACAATACGCAACATCGAAGATACAGTGCCCTATACACAAGAATTTTTAAATTCCCTGAATCCTTCCAGCTTGCCGTCCCACGAACTACAATTACAGGTAGGCACTCCCGTAATGCTGCTGAGAAACTTATGCCCTCCCAGCATGTGCAATGGCACGAGACTTCTGGTGAAGGAATTGCTGGAGAACGTCATAATAGCCACTATAATCACCGGGGCCGCGGCCGGACAGCTCGCCCACATACCGTGGATCCCCATGATTCCTACGGACTTGTCTATATCTTTTAAGAGGTTACAGTTTCCTCTAAAAACATCATTTGCCCTCACAATAAATAAGTCCCAAGGTCAAACATTTTCGATGGTTGGCATCGACCTAAGAAAATAATGCTTTTCTCATAGGCAACTATGTATATGTTGCCCTTTACCGAGTGGGATCTCCTGAAAATCAATACATTTTGTTGCCATCTACAAATACCACTGCCAACGTAGTTTAAAGTGAAGCTTTAAGATAAAAACTGACAAATATAAAAGTAAAAAACGTAAATCTACCTTAATATTATATCTGTAAATAATGTAAAAGTAAAACTGTAAGATAAAAAATACAAAAAATGTAAATTATTAAGTAACTAGCTGACCCGGCGAACTTTGTACCGCCTAACAGTCAATGAATGTGGTGTTACAGATTAGCAGAACTTTATGATTTTTTGAAAGCAATACAATGAATACATATAATATTTATAAAGCTACGTATAAAGTGAAATATTAAACCAAACTCATTTATAAAAAAAATATATTTACTTATTATTTGCTATCTATCCAAAACATTTGTATAAACAATATTTTTTTGTTTTTCCATTTTGAGCATGAATAAACAAACGGCTGGGGGTACCGACTCTGGAATTCACACCACAAACGTTAAGTGTTTGCCCTTGAGCTTTGTTGATGGACATCGCAAATGATAAACGCACAGGTTATTGTAATCGTTTGAATTCAAATGGCACATCAGTTGGAATTATAGGGATACGGGGTATTAAACAATCTTCTCCTTTTGATTTACTAGTTGAGATCGTAGCTTCAATCAAATTTGGCAATAAATTTTTCACTGCCAATCTGGTGCCATTACACAGTTTTGGAAGATAAATATTTCGCAATAATATAATCAAAGAACCCACTTTCAGATTCAAACAATGCGGTGGCATATCAGCAGGTTCTAATGAATTTAAAAATTCAGTTGGATAATTCATTACCTCATCTTGATTCATAGCACTGTCAATTGATTTATATGTCGTGACTACGCCTGGGAGTTTTGCTTGAATTTGAAAATTAATGGCATTGATATGAATGTTCTTCGGTGCTTAAATGGCGCGTTCTCTCAACCAATCATGGTTTCTGTAATTCTGAAGAATATTTGGAAAAACACATTCAATCAATTCTTCTATCGATTTCGTAATTGTACAAAAATTGTTCGGTATGTCGATTTGTATTTTGCCATCACCAATTTGTAACAATTGTTTTGAAAACTCATGGGCAGCGGGATCATTTTGTAGGTGAATACGCATATTAATGTTCAGTGTCAACTTTTGTGCATATCTCCAAAGAACTGATGACTTCAAACAGGCATTTATTTCATCAGCAGGAGTTGACCGAGGAATGACAGGCAATGTTTGTCGAAAATCCCCTGACAGTAATATCAAAGCACCACCAAAAACACCAAAAAGCTGTTGGTTACCACGTAAATCTTGCATTGTTCGATTAGATGCTTCTAGTAATTTTTTATTCGCCATTGTACACTCATCCCATAAAATAATTGACGTTAATCGCAGAACTTTTGCCAAAGCAGAATTTCTTGAAATATTGCAAGTTGGAGTTTCAATCACCTGTACATTCAACGGCAATTTTAATGCAGAGTGTGCTGTCCGAACACCTTCTAATAATGTAGCAGCAATTCCCGAAGATGCAAGTGCCAATGCATTTTTCTGTTCCGAACGAATAGTGGCTAAAATCAGTGATATAATGAACGTTTTGCCTGTACCACCAGATGCACCCAAAAAATATAACCCACCTGCATTATTGGAAATGGCTTGCATGATTGTGTCATAGACATGTTTTTGCTGAATATTCATTTTGGTTATATTCGATTGTACAAATAAACGCAAATCATTACAATTGAATTCCTGCTCACGTTGCAATTCACGATCAAACAGATCATGCATATCATGATTTGGTGCGGTTATACCCAATTGTACTAATGTTTTATTTGCAATCCGTAGGCACATATCTTCAACTATTATCAAAGCTTCGTTGTACATTTCCAAAGTTATCAACAAATCAGGATTTCTTGCATGATGACGCATACGAATTAAAATATTTTCTGCAATATTATGTTTATATTTGTTCCATAATTCAAGTGGATTTGATGGCATACATGTTGATAATATAACGGCAAACAGCATTCGTATTTGTTGAGGAGGAGCCGAAATAGATGCATCATGAAGTGTTGAATCCCAATGAGCATCATCCTCCAACAAATGCAAAAGATGACATGCTTCACGGTATGTTTCACACAAATGACCCATGACTGTTCTCAATTCTTGAAATGATTTTGGGCCATTCACGTTAACTAATAACAATCTCAAATAAAAACACTCAATATTGTTTGGATGTACTGTATATATTCTGCCAATTGCATCTGTTTGGAAAATGCCAGGATGCCCATGAACTGCTGTTCCTTGTTTACGTCTTTGAAATTTTTTCGAAGATACATTCCATGTGTAATACTGAGGCACTTCAGAATATAACAAAGTTATCGCAAATGTATCTATTTCGCATAATTTGAAAAAAGCTGTTAACGTAGTTGCTGGTGGTTGCGCTGCTCTTTCCAATAAATTTGCTACATTAAAATAAACACGTTGGATATTCTCAAGATGTACAGCCAAGTGAACAACCGCAGGATGTCTTTCGTGCATTGGAAACGAAAAAATCCTCCAGACAGCTTCATTGCTACTAATATGGCGACCCATTTGATACTGAGTAATTTGATCTTTTCTATTCTCACCAGCAACACCGAAAATAGCCATATCTCCCCCTTTATTTACATGCTTGCAAATATATTTAATGGATTTGACAGTATTACAATATTCCACATTTATATGTGCGTTGAATATTTTCGATAATAATGGACAATACTGAACCACGATTATCAACTTCAACTTCCTGGTTATGCATTCTAATGGTTGCCGTTTTGCCATTATCATTAGGTGATCTACGTCGATACAACGGATATCCGTCATTGTCCGTTATTGTGTCTGAAGTAAATTGCCTTGGGTATCGTTTCAAACACTTTTCATCAATCATACGTGGTGAATTCATATTTAGTTCACCGCACGGTCCATGTATCATGATTTTAACGACAACTTGAAATAACTCAGGATCAGCAGTGTGATTAGGAATTTCAGCTGACAAAAGGTTATCGATTTGATCCGGAGTTACTTTATGTACCAGCCAAATTAGTATATATGCGTGCGGCAATCCCCTTTTCTGCCATTCAATGGAGTACATATGGCAACGCACCTCCCCAAATACATATAATTTCGCAATTAAATCCATAATTGCTTTACATTTTTGCCGAAAAACACGCGCAGTAATGTCATGACGATCGGTTGTCGACTGTCCTGCAAATAAATTGTTTTTGATGTCATCCCACTGCGGATTACATGTAAATGTAATGAACAGATCCGATCGACCGTATTTTCTTACATAACACATTGCGTCTTGTGCATATTTGTTCATAGTCCGTGGGCTACCAATAAACGAAGATGGCAATATAGTTAAACGTTCGATGTCATTAATATTAGCATCGTTCGCTATCACATCTTGCAATGAATATATTGTTCAGATCATAATTTTGCTTGGTTGAAACGAATAAAATTAAGACGTTCTGTTTCTATTTTGACGTACATATCAACGATGTACTGATGATATAGTATACGACATCTCAAGATATAATTTTGTCCTTGTGGACGAACCATCAATCGATAAGAATAAAAATTCATGGCACTAACTTTTTTCTGTACATGTAGACCTTAAAATAAGTGGAAAATGTGACTTAAGAAATTTCTACAAATGATGAAATGTCAACACACTAAAAATATTATTTACCTGTTCATGGATCAATCATTGGTATATTTATATTATAGCCATCGTCACCTTTTCAATGCAATATTGGGTATTGTAATGCGTCGTAACTTTGATGAAGTTCCAAAACACGTTGCAATTGGTCATTTCTACGATGAAGTATAATATCACGCGATCGAAACTGATCACCACGAATTACAATTGCAACCTCATCAATTGTCGGTGCATTGAATCGCCTTTCATGCTCTCCAAAAGATGTTCTATCAGCCCTTATTACGATTTTGTGATGATCAGAGGGCAAACGATCGAAAGCAATTTTGAACAATTGAACTAATGCGTTATGCTGATGCAAAAACCTTAATGGCTCACAAATAATTTCTCGTCTTGTATTCAAAGCAATTGCACAACGTTGATCCAATTCACGATTTTCATCACCAATAAAATAAATTTGCAAAAATTGATAATCAGCGTCGGGGTATGGCAATAACGAACCAGCTTGATGATAAATTTGGCCCTGAATCTGCAACATGTATGCAATTTTAGGTATATGTTGC